>JAGDYQ010000202.1:207486-229370 GCA_021962125.1 Bulinus truncatus | reverse complement strand
TCATTTCACCTCAGTCGGTTCAAGTATGTCATGTCAACTCGTGTCACCTTACAAAACATTCATTTAACCTCAGTCGGTTCAAGTATGTCATGTCAACTCGTGTCACCTTACAAAAACATTCATTTAACCTCAGTCGGTTCAAGTATGTCATGTCAACTCGTGTCACCTTACAAAAACATTCATTTAACCTCAGTCGGTTCAAGTATGTCATGTCAACTCGTGTCACCTTACAAAATAACATTCATTTAACCGACTTGTCATGAAATCACGTATTGATATTAAAACAGAAATAATGTGTTTACGCTTTTACCCGACAAAGAGAGGAATACGTTAGTGTAAAACAGTTCAGTCAATTCTATTGATTTATAGATTTTACAATGATGACTTACAGTTTATCTTTGCGATCTGACTTATTGTCACACCCAACTGCCATGTCACGTGTCCAAAAAAAAATTAATTAAAACTTGTATAGACGTGTCGACTGGGTGGGTATTCAGTGGATCGGGCTGTGAGGGACAGAGGTCGATAACCGGATGTCTAGCACAGAGTCCACGGTTAGCGCTAATATTTACATGATTAAATGAAGTCATGTTTGGCTGATTTTACCTTGTGGTCACTCAGTCATACCACGTGTGTGTGTGTGTCTGTGGCTGTATTTGGATTTATCGTGCGAGTATGATCCAACAACTCTGTACCATCCAACAACTCTGTACCATCCAACAACTCTACATCCAACAACTCTACATCCAACAACTCTGTATCATCAAACAACTCTGTATCATCCAACAACTCTGTACCATCCAACAACTCTGTATCATCAAACAACTCTGTATCATCAAACAACTCTGTATCATCCAACAACTCTGTATCATCCAACAACTCTGTATCATCCAAAAACTCTGTACATCCAACAACTCTGTATCATCCATCAACTCTGTATCATCCAACAACTCTGTATCATCCAACAACTCTGTACCATCCATCAACTCTGTATCATCCAACAACTCTGTATCATCCAACAACTCTGTATCATCCAACAACTCTGTATCATCCAACAACTCAGTATCATCCAACAACTCTGTATGATCCAACAAGTCTGTATCATCCAACAACTCTGTACCATCCAACAACTCTGTATCATCCATCAACTCTGTATCATCCAACAACTCTGTATCATCCAACAACTCTGTACCATCCAACAACTCTGTATCATCCAACAACTCAGTATCATCCAACAACTCTGTATGATCCAACAAGTCTGTATCATCCAGCAACTCAGTATCATCCAACAACTCTGTATCATCCAACAACTCTGTATCATCCAACAACTCTGCATCATCCATCAACTCTGCATCATCCAACAACTCAGTATCATCCAACAACTCTGTACCATCCAACAACTCTGTATCATCCAACAACTCAGTATCATCCAACAACTCTGTATCATCCAACAACTCTGTATCATCCAACAACTCTGTATCATCCAACAACTCTGTACCATCCAACAACTCTACATCCAACAACTCTGTATCATCCAACAACTCTGTACATCCAACAACTCTGTATCATCCAAAAACTCAGTATCATCCAACAACTCTGTACCATCCAACAACTCTGTATCATCCAACAACTCTGTACCATCCATCAACTCTACATCCAACATCTCTGTATCATCCAACAACTCTGTACCATCCAACAACTCTACATCCAACAACTTTGTATCATCCAACAACTATGTACATCCAACAATACAAACAGAAATCATGTATAATTAAAAATATTCTCAATAACACAATAAACAAAATGCTATTAGTGGTGTAATATTATGTGATGTTTCCCCTCCTGTAGCCATACATTTCATATCATTGTGTGATGGTTCCCCTCCTGTAGCCATACATTTCACATCATTGTGTGATGGTTCCCCTTCTGTAGCCATACATTTCATATCATTGTCTTATGAATCCCCTCCTGTAGCCATACATTTCATATCCTTGTGTGATGGTTCCCCTCCTGTAGCCATACATTTCATATCATTGTGTGATGGTTCCCCTCCTGTAGCCATACATTTCATATCATTGTGTGATGGTTCCCCTCCTGTAGCCATACATTTCATATCATTGTGTGATGGTTCCCCTCCTGTAGTCATACATTTCATATCATTGTGTGATGGTTCCCCTCCTGTAGCCATACACTTTCATATCCATATTCTACGTCAAGGAAGCCATTGACTTAAGAAACCTCTCATGCATTCCTGCATTATCTCCCCCTGCACCAGGCCAACTTGCATTGATCCTGTACTGTCACACTAGTTGGAATTCTGTCCCATGACAGTAACCTACTTTTACAATTCGCCACATTAAGGGAGGAAATCACTCCCACAACTAGTGTTGTTTTCGTTGAAGAAAACTAAAACTAAAACTAAAATTAGCAGCAAGACTAAAACTAGACGAAAACTGAAATTATTACAGAAAAAACGAAATAAAAACTGAAACTAAAATATTACCTGGCACTAAAACAACACTACCCACAACACCTCTCTGTACCATTCACAGACTGAACACAATAATAGCTGAAAAACAACATTCTGAAAAAATAAATGTACCCAAGATGTTTACTTTCGCAGCTACAATATATATATATATATATATATATATATATATATATATATATATATATATATATATATATATATATATATATAGATGGTATAGATATATGAAGAAGCCGCTCACCCATTTACACACCCACTCATACACACTGACTCCCCCGCACCAACCCACGGGTGTATTGTGAATGTCTGTGAGTATTGATCCGTCAAACAAGTCAGGCCTGGAGTTATAATCAGATTTGATACATGTACGAGCTGACATCTCTGAATCTTCACTGAACACTTCAAGATGAGATAAAATATCCAACAAGGGTGACGGGGGAGGGGGGTGGGGGGACACAATCAGGGGCGTCATCACGGGAGGTTTAAACCCTCTATGTTATTGTTCACATCAGGGGGAGGTTTAAACCCTCTATGTTATTGTTCACATCACGGGGAGGTTTAAACCCTCTATGTTATTGTTCACATCACGGGGAGGTTTAAACCCTCTATGTTATTGTTCACATCACGGGGAGGTTTAAACCCTCTATGTTATTGTTCACATCACGGGGAGGTTTAAACCCTCTATGTTATTGTTCACATCACGGGGAGGTTTAAACCCTCTATGTTATTGTTCACATCACGGGAGGTTTAAACCATCTATGTTATTGTTCACATCACGGGAGGTTTAAACCCTCTATGTTATTGTTCACATCACGGTAGGTTTAAACCCTCCATGTTATTGTTCACATCACGGGGAGGTTTAAACCCTCTATGTTATTGTTCACATCACGGGGAGGTTTAAACCCTCTATGTTATTGTTCACATCACGGGAGGTTTAAACCCTCTATGTTATTGTTCACATCACGGGAGGTTTAAACCCTCTATGTTATTGTTCACATCACGGGAGGTTTAAACCTTCTATGTTATTGTTCACATCACGGGAGGTTTAAACCCTCTATGTTATTGTTCACATCACGGGAGGTTTAAACCCTCTATGTTATTGTTCACATCACTGGAGGTTTAAACCCTCTATGTTATTGTTCACATCACGGGGAGGTTTAAAGCCTCTATGTTATTGTTCACATCACGGGGAGGTTTAAACCCTCATGTTATTGTTTACATCACGGGAGGTTTAAACCCTCTATGTTATTGTTCACATCACGGGAGGTTTAAACCCTCTATGTTATTGTTCACATCACGGGGAGGTTTAAACCCTCTATGTTATTGTTCACATCACGGGGAGGTTTAAACCCTCTATGTTATTGTTCACATCACGGGAGGTTTAAACCCTCTATGTTATTGTTCACATCACGGGGAGGTTTAAACCCTCTATGTTATTGTTCACATCACGGGAGGTTTAAACCCTCTATGTTATTGTTCACATCACGGGAGGTTTAAACCCTCTATGTTATTGTTCACATCACGGGAGGTTTAAACCCTCTATGTTATTGTTCACATCACGGGAGGTTTAAACCCTCTATGTTATTGTTCACATCACGGGAGGTTTAAACCCTCTATGTTATTGTTCACATCACGGGGAGGTTTAAACCCTCTATGTTATTGTTCACATCACGGGAGGTTTAAACCCTCTATGTTATTGTTCACATCACGGGAGGTTTAAACCCTCTATGTTATTGTTCACATCACGGGAGGTTTAAACCCTCTATGTTATTAATCACATCACGGGGAGGTTTAAACCCTCTATGTTATTGTTCACATCACGGGAGGTTTAAACCCTCTATGTTATTGTTCGCATCACGGGAGGTTTAAACCCTCTATGTTATTGTTCACATCACGGGGAGGTTTAAACCCTCTATGTTATTGTTCACATCACGGGAGGTTTAAACCCTCTATGTTATTGTTCACATCACGGGAGGTTTAAACCCTCTATGTTATTGTTCACATCACGGGGAGGTTTAAACCCTCTATGTTATTGTTTACATCACGGGGAGGTTTAAACCCTCATGTTATTGTTTACATCACGGGAGGTTTAAACCCTCTATGTTATTGTTCACATCACGGGAGGTTTAAACCCTCTATGTTATTGTTCACATCACGAGGGAGGTTTAAACCCACTATGTTATTGTTCACATCACGGGGAGGTTTAAACCCTCTATGTTATTGTTCACATCACGGGGAGGTTTAAACCCTCTATGTTATTGTTCTCATCACGGGAGGTTTAAATCCTCTATGTTATTGTTCACATCACGGGGAGGTTTAAACCCTCTATGTTATTGTTCACATCACGGGAGGTTTAAACCCTCTATGTTATTGTTCACATCACGGGAGGTTTAAACCCTCTATGTTATTGTTCACATCACGGGAGGTTTAAACCCTCTATGTTATTGTTCACATCACGGGAGGTTTAAACCCTCTATGTTATTGTTCACATCACGGGGAGGTTTAAACCCTCTATGTTATTGTTCACATCACGGGAGGTTTAAACCCTCTATGTTATTGTTCACATCACGGGAGGTTTAAACCCTCTATGTTATTGTTCACATCACGGGAGGTTTAAACCCTCTAAGTTATTGTTCACATCACGGAGAGGTTTAAACCCTCTATGTTATTGTTCACATCACGGGAGGTTTAAACCCTCTATGTTATTGTTCACATCACGGGGAGGTTTAAACCCTCTATGTTATTGTTCACATCACGGGGAGGTTTAAACCCTCATGTTATTGTTTACATCACGGGAGGTTTAAACCCTCTATGTTATTGTTCACATCACGGGAGGTTTAAACCCTCTATGTTATTGTTCACATCACGGGGAGGTTTAAACCCTCTATGTTATTGTTCACATCACGGGAGGTTTAAACCCTCTATGTTATTGTTCACATCACGGGAGGTTTAAACCCTCTATGTTATTGTTCACATCACGGGAGGTTTAAACCCTCTATGTTATTGTTCACATCACGGGGAGGTTTAAACCCTCTATGTTATTGTTCACATCACGGGAGGTTTAAACCCTCTATGTTATTGTTCACATCACGGGAGATTTAAACCCTCTATGTTATTGTTCACATCACGGGAGGTTTAAACCCTCTATGTTATTAATCACATCACGGGGAGGTTTAAACCCTCTATGTTATTGTTCACATCACGGGAGGTTTAAACCCTCTATGTTATTGTTCGCATCACGGGAGGTTTAAACCCTCTATGTTATTGTTCACATCACGGGGAGGTTTAAACCCTCTATGTTATTGTTCACATCACGGGAGGTTTAAACCCTCTATGTTATTGTTTACATCACGGGGAGGTTTAAACCCTCATGTTATTGTTTACATCACGGGAGGTTTAAACCCTCTATGTTATTGTTCACATCACGGGAGGTTTAAACCCTCTATGTTATTGTTCACATCACGAGGAGGTTTAAACCCACTATGTTATTGTTCACATCACGGGGAGGTTTAAACCCTCTATGTTATTGTTCACATCACGGGGAGGTTTAAACCCTCTATGTTATTGTTCTCATCACGGGAGGTTTAAACCCTCTATGTTATTGTTCACATCACGGGGAGGTTTAAACCCTCTATGTTATTGTTCACATCACGGGAGGTTTAAACCCTCTATGTTATTGTTCACATCACCGGAGGTTTAAACCCTCTATGTTATTGTTCACATCACGGTAGGTTTAAACCCTCTATGTTATTGTTCACATCACGGGAGGTTTAAACCCTCTATGTTATTGTTCACATCACGGGAGGTTTAAACCCTCTATGTTATTGTTCACATCACGGGGAGGTTTAAACCCTCTATGTTATTGTTCACATCACGGGAGGTTTAAACCCTCTATGTTATTGTTCACATCACGGGGAGATTTAAACCCTATATGTTACTGTTCACATCACGGGAGGTTTAAACCCTCTATGTTATTGTTCACATCACGGGAGGTTTAAACCCTCTATGTTATTGTTCACATCACGGGAGGTTTAAACCCTCTATGTTATTGTTCGCATCACGGGAGGTTTAAACCCTCTATGTTATTGTTCACATCACGGGGAGGTTTAAACCCTCTATGTTATTGTTCACATCACGGGAGGTTTAAACCCTCTATGTTATTGTTCACATCACGGGAGGTTTAAACCCTCTATGTTATTGTTCACATCACGGGGAGGTTTAAACCCTCATGTTATTGTTTACATCACGGGAGGTTTAAACCCTCTATGTTATTGTTCACATCACGAGAGGTTTAAACCCTCTATGTTATTGTTCACATCACGGGGAGGTTTAAACCCTCTATGTTATTGTTCACATCACGGGAGGTTTAAACCCTCTATGTTATTGTTCACATCACGGGAGGTTTAAACCCTCTATGTTATTGTTCACATCACGGGGAGGTTTAAACCCTCTATGTTATTGTTTACATCACGGGAGGTTTAAAGCCTCTATGTTATTGTTCACATCACGGGGGAGGTTTAAACCCTCTATGTTATTGTTCACATCACGGGACTTTTAAACCCTCTATGTAATTGTTCACATCACGGGGAGGTTTAAACCCTCTATGTTATTGTTTACATCACGGGAGGTTTAAACCCTCTATGTTATTGTTCACATCACGGGGAGGTTTAAACCCTCTATGTTATTGTTCACATCACGGGAGGTTTAAACACTCTATGTTATTGTTCACATCACGGGAGGTTTAAACCCTCTATGTTATTGTTTACATCACGGGAGGTTTAAACCCTCTATGTTATTGTTCACCTCACGGGAGGTTTAAACCCTCTATGTTATTGTTCACATCACGGGGAGGTTTAAACCCTCTATGTTATTGTTCACATCACGTGGAGGTTTAAACCCTCTATGTTATTGTTCACATCACGGGAGGTTTAAACCCTCTATGTTATTGTTCACATCACGGGGAGGTTTAAACCCTCTATGTTATTGTTCACATCACAGGGAGGTTTAAACCCTCTATGTTTATGTTCACATCACGGGAGGTTTAAACCCTCTATGTTACTGTTCACATCACGGGAGGTTTAAACCCTCTATGTTATTGTTTACATCACGGTAGGTTTAAACCCTCTATGTTATTGTTCACATCACGGGATGTTTAAACTTTCTATGTTATTGTTTACATCACGAGAGGTTTAAACCCTCTATGTTATTGTTCTCATCACGGGATGTTTAAACTTTCTATGTTATTGTTTACATCACGAGAGGTTTAAACCCTCTATGTTATTGTTCACATCACGGGAGGTTTAAACCCTCTATGTTATTGTTCACATCACGGGAGGTTTAAACCCTCTATGTTATTGTTCACATCACCGGAGGTTTAAACCCTCTATGTTATTGTTCACATCACGGTAGGTTTAAACCCTCTATGTTATTGTTCACATCACGGGAGGTTTAAACCCTCTATGTTATTGTTCACATCACGGGAGGTTTAAACCCTCTATGTTATTGTTCACATCACGGGGAGGTTTAAACCCTCTATGTTATTGTTCACATCACGGGAGGTTTAAACCCTCTATGTTATTGTTCACATCACGGGGAGATTTAAACCCTATATGTTACTGTTCACATCACGGGAGGTTTAAACCCTCTATGTTATTGTTCACATCACGGGAGGTTTAAACCCTCTATGTTATTGTTCACATCACGGGAGGTTTAAACCCTCTATGTTATTGTTCGCATCACGGGAGGTTTAAACCCTCTATGTTATTGTTCACATCACGGGGAGGTTTAAACCCTCTATGTTATTGTTCACATCACGGGAGGTTTAAACCCTCTATGTTATTGTTCACATCACGGGAGGTTTAAACCCTCTATGTTATTGTTCACATCACGGGGAGGTTTAAACCCTCATGTTATTGTTTACATCACGGGAGGTTTAAACCCTCTATGTTATTGTTCACATCACGAGAGGTTTAAACCCTCTATGTTATTGTTCACATCACGGGGAGGTTTAAACCCTCTATGTTATTGTTCACATCACGGGAGGTTTAAACCCTCTATGTTATTGTTCACATCACGGGAGGTTTAAACCCTCTATGTTATTGTTCACATCACGGGGAGGTTTAAACCCTCTATGTTATTGTTTACATCACGGGAGGTTTAAAGCCTCTATGTTATTGTTCACATCACGGGGGAGGTTTAAACCCTCTATGTTATTGTTCACATCACGGGACTTTTAAACCCTCTATGTAATTGTTCACATCACGGGGAGGTTTAAACCCTCTATGTTATTGTTTACATCACGGGAGGTTTAAACCCTCTATGTTATTGTTCACATCACGGGGAGGTTTAAACCCTCTATGTTATTGTTCACATCACGGGAGGTTTAAACACTCTATGTTATTGTTCACATCACGGGGAGGTTTAAACCCTCTATGTTATTGTTTACATCACGGGAGGTTTAAACCCTCTATGTTATTGTTCACCTCACGGGAGGTTTAAACCCTCTATGTTATTGTTCACATCACGGGGAGGTTTAAACCCTCTATGTTATTGTTCACATCACGTGGAGGTTTAAACCCTCTATGTTATTGTTCACATCACGGGAGGTTTAAACCCTCTATGTTATTGTTCACATCACGGGGAGGTTTAAACCCTCTATGTTATTGTTCACATCACAGGGAGGTTTAAACCCTCTATGTTTATGTTCACATCACGGGAGGTTTAAACCCTCTATGTTACTGTTCACATCACGGGAGGTTTAAACCCTCTATGTTATTGTTTACATCACGGTAGGTTTAAACCCTCTATGTTATTGTTCACATCACGGGATGTTTAAACTTTCTATGTTATTGTTTACATCACGAGAGGTTTAAACCCTCTATGTTATTGTTCTCATCACGGGATGTTTAAACTTTCTATGTTATTGTTTACATCACGAGAGGTTTAAACCCTCTATGTTATTGTTCACATCACGGGAGGTTTAAACCCTCTATGTTATTGTTCACATCACGGGGAGGTTTAAACCCTCTATGTTATTGTTCTCATCACGGGAGGTTTAAACCCTCTATGTTATTGTTCACATCACGGGGAGGTTTAAACCCTCTATGTTATTGTTCACATCACGGGAGGTTTAAACCCTCTATGTTATTGTTCTCATCACGGGAGGTTTAAACCCTCTATGTTATTGTTCACATCACGGGGAGGTTTAAACCCTCTATGTTATTGTTCACATCACGGGAGGTTTAAACCCTCTATGTTATTGTTCACATCACGGGAGGTTTAAACCCTCTATGTTATTGTTCACATCACGGGAGGTTTAAACCCTCTATGTTATTGTTCACATCACGGGATGTTTAAACCCTCTATGTTATTGTTCACATCACGGGATGTTTAAACCCTCTATGTTATTGTTGACATCACGGGATGTTTAAACTTTCTATGTTATTGTTTACATCACGAGAGGTTTAAACCCTCTATGTTATTGTTCACATCACGGGAGGTTTAAACCCTCTATGTTATTGTTCACATCACGGGGAGGTTTAAACCCTCTATGTTATTGTTCTCATCACGGGAGGTTTAAACCCTCTATGTTATTGTTCACATCACGGGGAGGTTTAAACCCTCTATGTTATTGTTCACATCACGGGAGGTTTAAACCCTCTATGTTATTGTTCACATCACGGGAGGTTTAAACCCTCTATGTTATTGTTCACATCACGGGAGGTTTAAACCCTCTATGTTATTGTTCACATCACGGGAGGTTTAAACCCTCTATGTTATTGTTCACATCACGGGGAGGTTTAAACCCTCTATGTTATTGTTCACATCACGGGGAGGTTTAAACCCTCTATGTTATTGTTCACATCACGGGAGGTTTAAACCCTCTATGTTATTGTTCACATCACGGGGAGGTTTAAACCCTCTATGTTATTGTTCACATCACGGGGAGGTTTAAACCCTCTATGTTAATGTTCACACCACGGGGAAGTTTAAACCCTCTATGTTATTGTTCACATCACGGGGAGGTTTAAACCCTCTATGTTATTGTTCACATCAAGGGAGGTTTAAACCCTCTATGTAATTGTTCACATGATATTTAAGCCTTTGTTTATTTTCAAAGTACATTTGCACGGATATTTTTTTTCAAGTATATTTCCTCAGTGAACGTTTAGTTGCAAATATAAATCTAATCTAATTAATCTTTTCACTAATTCATTACTTACATTATGTTTTAATAAATAACTTCTTATGTCTTAGTTTGTAAGTATTTCCTAACTGTAAGTTCTATTTTAATTGTGTCTGAATTTGTTTCTCTATTCCTACTTTAAAGTATTCAGTCATGTGTACATTGAAGCAGTGGCGTAGCTAGGGATGGGCCAATGGAAAGTCCGCCCCTCGCTGTACTTACTAACATTAGTTATGCTACTACTGCTTCAATTTTTTTCGTTCCTTCGCCAAGATTTTAAAAGTATTTCTCATATTCATTCCTCCGTTGAACTTTAATTTGAATAAATTGTTTGAATAGTTTCATTTAAATGTGTCCCACCCTAGTACTTCTTTCAGTGTATAAATACAGAAAAGGGTGCCCATTCGCTACTTATAATAAATAAATATTCATTTCATGAGTCTTAATAATAACCGCCATTTCATGGTTTATAAAGTCTCCTGTAACATGGGGCATTTTTAATTACAAGAATAGTTCGAGGTTTTGAGTAACACAATATGTGAGGAAAATCTAACAATTTATATTAAAAGTAATACACACACATACTTAGCATTCATAATATTTGTTTTCATTATTAATGAATGTTTCTAAATAAATACATACCTATAATGGGCCTTTTACTAATTTAACAACTCTGTACCAACCAACAACTCTCTGCCAACCAACAACTCTGTACCAACCAACTTCTCTGTACCAACCAACTTCTCTGTACCAACCAACAACTCTCTGCCAACCAACAACTCTGTACCAACCAACTTCTCTGTACCAACCAATTCTCTGTACTAACCAACTTCTCTGTACTATCCAACTTCTCTGTAACATTTAACTATTTTGTACCAACCAACCACACTGTGCCATTCAAATTCTCTGTAACATCCACCATCTCTGTAACAACTAACTTCTCTGTACCATCCAACTACTCTGTAACATCCAACTTCTCTGTAACATCCAACTTCTCTGTACCAACCAATTCTCTGTACCAACCAACTTCTCTGTACTATCCAGCTTCTCTGTAACATTTAACTATTTTGTACCAACCAGCCACACTGTACCATTCAAATTCTCTGTAACATCCAACTTCTCTGTAACAACTAACTTCTCTGTACCATCCAACTACTCTGTAACATCCAACTTCTCTGTAACATCCAACTTCTCTGTAACATCCAACTTCTCTGTAACATCCAACTTTTCTGTAACATCCAACTTCTCTGTAACATCCAACTTCTCTGTAACATCCAACTTCTCTGTAACATCCAACTTCTCTGTAACATCCAACTTCTCAGTAACATCCAATAACTGTCCATGTAACCTGCCTTGAGTTTTTTTTTTATTTCATAAGTAAGTAAAGTCTTGTTGGCCAGTCTCTCTTGTTGGCCAGTCTCTCTTGTTGGCCAGTCTCTCTTGTTGGCCAGTCTCTCTTGTGGGCCAGTATCTCTTGTTGGCCAGTCTCTCTTGTTGGCCAGTATCTCTTGTTGGCCAGTCTCTCTTGTTGGCCAGTCTCTCGTGTTGGCCAGTCTCTTGTCGGCCAGTTTCTCTGGTTGGCCAGTCTCTCTGGTTGGCCAGTCTCTCTTGTTGGCCAGTCTCTCTTGTTGGCCAGTCTCTCTTGTTGGCCTGTCCGTCTAATGCTTTTACTATGTTCCAAACGACTCTCCAATTATCCTCAGTTTTTCCCGCTTAAAGTCTGCAACCAATCAATACCTCAATCAACAAGACATTTTTCAATGGACAGCTTTCTGTGGCTGATACTCGGACATAGAGGACAGTAGTAGCCGTGGGGGGCGCTGGGATAAAGAGCGGGGGTGGATGGGGGGAAAGCGAGGATTTAAAATGAGTCTGGGATCGAAAACATAATATAGAGTAGGGCAACGTGAATATTTCACTAGCAGTTGGTGTCAGCGTCTATCTATCTATCTATCTATCTATCTATCTATCTATCTATCTATCTATCTATCTATCTATCTATCTATCTATCTATCTATCTATCTATCTATCTATCTATCTATCTATCTATCTATCTATCTATCTATCTATCTATCTATCTATCTATCTATCTATCTATCTATCTATCTATCCAGTGTATGATTGATAGAGTAGTAAATAAATATTTCAAAGTTTCCGGTCTCATGACTTCAGTCAATGCTAGTGTTACAAGGTATATGATCCTTCAGTTTTTAAAGTCGGGGAGGGGTGGGGAGAGAGGGGCACTAATTTTATTTACTTGATTAAAATTTTAGTCTCTCCACCCTATTTTTTTTTTATTATTTCATCTGCGTACAGTTTGTTTGTATCCCAAATAAATGATTTAATAAAACCTCCCTGGATGGTCATGACGTCAAAGGTCACAGATAGTAAAACAAACAGCAGTGTCTCAACATTCTCTTTCATTAACAACTTCAGTTGCTACATTTCTGGCCTTAGGTAGAGAGAGAGAGAGAGAGAGAGAGAGAGAAAGAGAGAGAGAGATGGAGAGGGGGAGAGAGAGAGGGGGAGAGAGAGAAGGAGTGAGAGAGAGAGAGAGAAACATCAATTTTTATTACCCTAACAATTCTCAAATTATCCAGAATGGCCTAAAGGCTGTATGAAAGTAACACAAATAGAATAATATACTGAGTACGTTGATTACAGATTATTGATAAAAAATAATCTTATTTGATTAAATATTTAGTTAATTTTATTTAGCCTCGCGTGTGCTGTGTACTATCTGGAACATAGTTCTTTTTATACATCCATTTGACGATAAGGAATGACGTCATTGACTGCTGGCTTTTACTAAGTCCAGTAAGTCGTACACGGTGTGAGAATAGAACAGTCCCCTTGTCCCTTCTTAAAGTCGTCCTTGACAATCTAAGGGTGTGTGTGGGGGGGGGGGAAGGAGGGGAAGTAATCAGGTTACACTGCAGAGACTACGTCCTAATGAATTATCCGCCCGTCTATCTGCCCGCTGGTCAGTAACGATGGTCTGGTGTGTGTCCAAGGGAGCGAGAGATGAGACGGAAGGACAGAAAGGATGGACAGTTACTGACCATCACAGCTGGTCATATTGGATTCAGCTACTGTAAATGACAAAAGCGAACTCAATGTTCGGAGTACAAAACGAATGCCATTCGTGTAAAAAACAGTTATTTGTATCTCGCTGTCCAGGTAATATTCTCTGATTTAAAGTAAAATGTTTTGTCTGTGTGTGACAATACCCCTTGTATAGAGCAATATTCCTTGTATAGTATAGAGCGATATCCCTTGTATAGAGCAATATTCCTTGCATAGAGCAATATCACTTGTTTAGAGCAATATCCCTTATATAGAGCAATATCCATTGTATAGAGCAATATCCCTTGCACATAGCATATCCCTGGTATGGAGAAATATCCCCTGTATAGAGCAATATCCCTTTTGTAGAGAAATATCCATTGTGTAACGTTCACTGTTTAAAGTGAAATAAAACGATAAAACGATAATAATTCATGCCCCAGTAGACAAACGTTTGACGATCAGAAGATCGATAATAATATCAATTATCCATGGCTTAGATCTGATGAGTAGATGAGGAGATTAGATAATCGCCACAGGTGTGAGAGACACTTTATGGCGACTGGACGTACTTCTTA
Organism: Bulinus truncatus; assembly: GCA_021962125.1. Taxonomy (NCBI): domain Eukaryota; kingdom Metazoa; phylum Mollusca; class Gastropoda; family Planorbidae; genus Bulinus; species Bulinus truncatus. Next base: position 215,050 of record JAGDYQ010000202.1, on the reverse strand, counting down.
GATGGAGCGATCACCTGGACACATAGGTCAACTTCCATTATTTTACTGGACGTAAAAAGTTTAGTCTCCACCCTGTACAATAGTCCAGTTTACTTTAGTCTCCACCCTGTACAATAGTCCAGTTTACTTTAGTCTCCACCCTGTACAATAGTCCAGTTTACTTTAGTCTCCACCCTGTACAATAGTCCAGTTTACTTTAGTCTCCACCCTGTACAATAGTCCAGTTTACTTTAGTCTCCACCCTGTACAATAGTCCAGTTTACTTTAGTACGTACAATGTAAGTCTACAATTAGCTGTCAATAAGAATCTTACTTAAATGCCACATTGCGACATATGTTTATATAACTGCGAATAGACTGGATGTTGTGAAGTTACTGTGTTATTTATTCCGGGGAATGATTGATTATTACATAGATACAAGTGGAATGTGTAAGTGTAATATACAATTTATCAAAGTCACAACACAGATACAGATATAACAGCATCATGTTGAAGTCACACCTTGCTATCGTAATGTTCCTTATAAATGTCTGTTCCTAACATTAATAATGTTCCTTGTAAAGAAGTAATATTTCCCACACAATATCAATTGTTCTCGTTTAAACTTTATGTGCTTAGAACAATAGTAATGTTTCTTGTTAAAAGTAATATTTATCCTGATAAACAAACAATGTTTCGTATATAAAAGTAATGTTCTTAAATTTAAAATTAATTTTTCTCCAACAAAATGAATATTCTTGTATAAATGTAAGGTTTCTTTATAAAAGCAACGATCCTAATAGAATAGTAAATTTACTCATACTGAATTAAAGTTACTTTCATAATTTAATTTAAAGAATACAAATACAGACACATGGGCAGACATACAAATACAGACACATGGACAGACATACAAATACAGACACATGGACAGACAATTTACAACCAGGGTAACGACCGGGATAGTAAGAGATGACCACCAGGTGACCACAGTGACCTGATGTATGGACCATAGAAAAATACCACTTTTGTTCACGGAAGTATTACCAGTCATAACTGTTCACATTGATCCAGACAGTCCCTACTGTGACCAGTTCAATGACTTGGTTGTGGGAGGGGTGCCAGCTATAAACATTACTAATGGCAATATGTGCGACAACATGAATGTCAGCTATAAACATTACTAATGGCAATATGTGTGACAACATGAATGTCAGCTATAAACATTAATAATGGCAATATGTGTGACAACATGAATGTCAGCTATAAACATTACTAATGGCAATATGTGCGACAACATGAATGTCAGCTATAAACATTACTAATGGCAATATGTGCGACAACATGAATGTCAGCTATAAACATTACTAATGGCAATATGTGCGACAACATGAATGTCAGCTATAAACATTACTAATGGCAATATGTGCGACAACATGAATGTCAGCTATAAACATTACTAATGGCAATATGTGCGACAACATGAATGTCAGCTATAAACATTACTAATGGCAATATGTGCGACAACATGAATGTCAGCTATAAACATTACTAATGGCAATATGTGTGACAACATGAATGTCAGCTATAAACATTACTAATGGCAATATGTGTGACAACATGAATGTCAGCTATAAACATTACTAATGGCAATATGTGTGACAACATGAATGTCAGCTATAAAGCATTACTAATGGCAATATGTGTGACAACATGAATGTCAGCTATAAACATTACTAATGGCAATATGTGTGACAACATGAATGTCAGCTATAAACATTACTAATGGCAATATGTGTGACAACATGAATGTCAGCTATAAACATTACTAATGGCAATATGTGTGACAACATGAATGTCAGCTATAAACATTACTAATGGCAATATGTGTGACAACATGAATGTCAGCTATAAACATTACTAATGGCAATATGTGTGACAACATGAATGTCAGCTATAAACATTACTAATGGCAATATGTGCGACAACATGAATGTCAGCTATAAACATTACTAATGGCAATATGTGTGACAACATGAATGTCAGCTATAAACATTACTAATGGTGTGACAACATGAATGTCAGCTATAAACATTACATTAATGCATAATATATTGACAACATGAATGTCAGCTATAAACATTACTAATGGCAATATGTTGCGACAACATGAATGTCAGCTATAACATTACTAATGGCAATATGTGTGACAACATGAATGTCAGCTATAAACATTACTAATGGTATTGTAGACAATATGTGTGACAACATGAATGTCAGCTATAAACATTACTAATGGCAATATGTGTGACAACATGAATGTCAGCTATAAACATTACTAATGGCAATATGTGCGACAACATGAATGTCAGCTATAAACATTACTAATGGCAATATGTGCGACAACATGAATGTCAGCTATAAACATTACTAATGGCAATATGTGCGACAACATGAATGTCAGCTATAAACATTACTAATGGCAATATGTGTGACAACATGAATGTCAGCTATAAACATTACTAATGGCAATATGTGTGACAACATGAATGTCAGCTATAAACATTACTAATGGCAATATGTGCGACAACATGAATGTCAGCTATAAACATTACTAATGGCAATATGTGCGACAACATGAATGTCAGCTATAAACATTACTAATGGCAATATGTGCGACAACATGAATGTCAGCTATAAAACATTACTAATGGCAATATGTGTAAGACAACATGAATGTCAGCTATAAACATTACTAATGGCAATATGTGTGACAACATGAATGTCAGCTATAAACATTACTAATGGCAATATGTGCGACAACATGAATGTCAGCTATAAACATTACTAATGGCAATATGTGCGACAACATGAATGTCAGCTATAAACATTACTAATGGCAATATGTGCGACAACATGAATGTCAGCTATAAACATTACTAATGGCAATATGTGCGACAACATGAATGTCAGCTATAAACATTACTAATGGCAATATGTGCGACAACATGAATGTCAGCTATAAACATTACTAATGGCAATATGTGTGACAACATGAATGTCAGCTATAAACATTACTAATGGCAATATGTTGCGACAACATGAATGTCAGCTATAAACATTACTAATGGCAATATGTGCGACAACATGAATGTCAGCTATAAACATTACTAATGGCAATATGTGTGACAACATGATTGTCAGCTGAATGTCAGCTAAAACATTACTAATGGCAATATGTGCGACAACATGAATGTCAGCTATAAACATTACTAATGGCAATATGTGTGACAACATGAATGTCAGCTATAAACATTACTAATGGCAATATGTGTGACAACATGAATGTCAGCTATAAACATTACTAATGGCAAAATGTGATGACAACATGAATGTCAGCTATAAACATTACTAATGGCAATATGTGTGACAACATGAATGTCAGCTATAAACATTACTAATGGCAATATGTGCGACAACATGAATGTCAGCTATAAACATTACTAATGGCAATATGTGTGACAACATGAATGTCAGCTATAAACATTACTAATGGCAATATGTGCGACAACATGAATGTCAGCTATAAAAACATTACTAATGGCAATATGTGCGACAACATGAATGTCAGCTATAAACTATTACTAATGGCAATATGTGCGACAACATGAATGTCAGCTATAAACATTACTAATGGCAATATGTGCGACAACATGAATGTCAGCTATAAACATTACTAATGGCAATATGTGCGACAACATGAATGTCAGCTATAAGCATTACTAATGGCAATATGTGCGACAACATGAATGTCAGCTATAAACATTACTAATGGCAATATGTGCGACAACATGAATGTCAGCTATAAACATTACTAATGGCAATATGTGCGACAACATGAATGTCAGCTATAAACATTACTAATGGCAATATGTGTGACAACATGAATGTCAGCTATAAACATTACTAATGGCAATATGTGTGACAACATGAATGTCAGCTATAAACATTACTAATGGCAATATGTGTGACAACATGAATGTCAGCTATAAACATTACTAATGGCAATATGTGTGACAACATGAATGTCAGCTATAAACATTACTAATGGCAATATGTGTGACAACATGAATGTCAGCTATAAACATTACTAATGGCAATATGTGTGACAACATGAATGTCAGCTATAAACATTACTAATGGCAATATGTGTGACAACATGAATGTCAGCTATAAACATTACTAATGGCAATATGTGTGACAACATGAATGTCAGCTATAAACATTACTAATGGCAATATGTGTGACAACATGAATGTCAGCTATAAACATTACTAATGGCAATATGTGTGACAACATGAATGTCAGCTATAAACATTACTAATGGCAATATGTGCGACAACATGAATGTCAGCTATAAACATTACTAATGGCAATATGTGCGACAACATGAATGTCAGCTATAAACATTACTAATGGCAATATGTGTGACAACATGAATGTCAGCTATAAACATTACTAATGGCAATATGTGTGACAACATGAATGTCAGCTATAAACATTACTAATGGCAATATGTGTGACAACATGAATGTCAGCTATAAACATTACTAATGGCAATATGTGTGACAACATGAATGTCAGCTATAAACATTACTAATGGCAATATGTGTGACAACATGAATGTCAGCTATAAACATTACTAATGGCAATATGTGCGACAACATGAATGTCAGCTATAAACATTACTAATGGCAATATGTGTGACAACATGAATGTCAGCTATAAACATTACTAATGGCAATATGTGCGACAACATGAATGTCAGCTATAAACATTACTAATGGCAATATGTGCGACAACATGAATGTCAGCTATAAACATTACTAATGGCAATATGTGCGACAACATGAATGTCAGCTATAAACATTACTAATGGCAATATGTGCGACAACATGAATGTCAGCTATAAACATTACTAATGGCAATATGTGCGACAACATGAATGTCAGCTATAAACATTACTAATGGCAATATGTGCTATAAACATTACTAATGACAACATGAATGTCAGCTATAAACATTACTAATGGCAATATGTGCGACAACATGAATGTCAGCTATAAACATTACTAATGGCAATATGTGTGACAACATGAATGTCAGCTATAAACATTACTAATGGCAATATGTGCGACAACATGAATGTCAGCTATAAACATTACTAATGGCAATATGTGCGACAACATGAATGTCAGCTATAAACATTACTAATGGCAATATGTGCGACAACATGAATGTCAGCTATAAACATTACTAATGGCAATATGTGCGACAACATGAATGTCAGCTATAAACATTACTAATGGCAATATGTGCGACAACATGAATGTCAGCTATAAACATTACTAATGGCAATATGTGTGACAACATGAATGTCAGCTATAAACATTACTAATGGCAATATGTGCGACAACATGAATGTCAGCTATAAACATTACTAATGGCAATATGTGCTGACAACATGAATGTCAGCTATAAACATTACTAATGGCAATATGTGTGACAACATGAATGTCAGCTATAAACATTACTAATGGCAATATGTGTGACAACATGAATGTCAGCTATAAACATTACTAATGGCAATATGTGGGACAACATGAATGTCAGCTATAAACATTACTAATGGCAATATGTGTGACAACATGAATGTCAGCTATAAACATTACTAATGGCAATATGTGTGACAACATGAATGTCAGCTATAAACATTACTAATGGCAATATGTTATGACAACATGAATGTCAGCTATAAACGATACTAATGGCAATATGTGTGACAACATGAATGTCAGCTATAAAAAACATTACTAATGGCAATATGTTGTGACAAATATGAATGTCAGCTATAAACATTACTAATGGCAATATGTGTGACAACATGAATGTCAGCTATAAACATTACTAATGGCAATGGTGTACAACTATGAATGTCAGCTATAAACATTACTAATGGCAATATGTGTGACAACATGAATGTCAGCTATAAACATTACTAATTGGCAATATGTACAACATGGAATGTCAGCTATAAACATTACTAATGGCAATATGTGTGACAACATGAATGTCAGCTATAAACATTACTAATGGCAATATGTGTGACAACATGAATGTCAGCTATAAACATTACTAATGGCAATATGTGTGACAACATGAATGCTCAGCTATAAACATTACTAATGGCAATATGTGTGACAACATGAATGTCAGCTATAAACATTTTCTTTACTAATGGCAATATGTATTGACAACATGAATGTATAAACTTATTACTAATATGGCAATATGTGTGACAACATGAATGTCAGCTATAAACATTACTAATGGCAATATGTGGCTGACAACATGAATGTCAGCTATAAACATTACTAATGGCAATATGTGTGACAACATGAATGTCAGCTATAAACATTACTAATGGCAATATGTGTGACAACATGAATGTCAGCTATAAACATTACTAATGGCAATATGTGTGACAACATGAATGTCAGCTATAAACATTACTAATGGCAATATGTGTGACAACATGAATGTCAGCTATAAACATTACTAATGGCAATATGTGTGACAACATGAATGTCAGCTATAAACATTACTAATGGCAATATGTGTGACAACATGAATGTCAGCTATAAACATTACTAATGGCAATATGTGTGACAACATGAATGTCAGCTATAAACATTACTAATGGCAATATTGTGACAACATGAATGTCAGCTATAAACATTACTAATGGCAATATGTGTGACAACATGAATGTCAGCTATCGATTCCTCCCCCCCACCCTATTCCTGCTCGATATAGTAGCGTCGGTCACCATAGTATTGGACTAGACCATTTTTTCAGCTTTAGAATTATTTTTTTTATGGTACCGGCGTAGTAATACACTGACCGTTATGGAAAGTGCACGTGCTGGTTTTAACCTAATTAATACACTGTTTTTAGGGCACTGGTTTTGGGCGTGTCCCCGTAAGTAAAATACTTGTTCAGTTAGTAGTCTACCCTCCCCCCCCCCAACCACCACCTCCAAACATTACTGGTTCAATATGTGTAACAATGACGCATATGATTTTACAAAATAAAGATTACAATATCTCAGAAATAATCATTTCAAGAATTTAGCTAAACTTGATAAACAAAAAATAAATAAATAATTAAAAACAAAATGTAAATGATATGTTAATATTAAAGAAATATATACATGTGTACTATATACCTATGTACCATATACCTATGTAATATATACATGTGTACTATATACCTGTGTACCATATACCTATGTAATATATACATGTGTACTGTACATTGTCTTGTGGTAGATGTTATCAGTATTTTGCCCCCCCCCCCATTAATGTTTTTTTTTTCTTTAAAATAATCTTAAAGATGTCAAATAGTACTTTATCAAAGATGGCAAATAGTACTTTATCAAAGATGGCAAATAGTACTGTATCAAAGATGGCAAATGGAACTTTATCAAAGATGGCAAATAGTACTTTATCAAAGTGGAAAAAA